>OY740811.1:11065327-11072827 GCA_963514005.1 Raja brachyura
ACACACACACATACTCACACACACACACACACACATACACACATACACACACACACACACCAACACCAACACACACACACCAACACCAACACACACACACACACACACACACACTGGGTTGGGGTGTTTAATAGTTGTGGGGGACGGACTGCTACTCATTAAAAATTAACATCCAGCCTCGTCAACTAAAATACATAACACTTCCTGAATTAGTTGCTGAAAAGAAATCAATAAAAGGAATCCACTTTGTATTGATCAGGAGGAAACGGAATAGGCACAAATGTTACCAGCCATGATCGAATATCGGAATGGACTCGACGGGCCGAAGGGCCTGGTTCTATTCCTTTGCTTATGGTTACAAGGAACAAGAACTTCACTACTTATTCCCTGGAACGAAGCAATCCTGCACGACAGTGAATCACGCTGTATAATGGAACTCTCGTGTTACAGAAGAAATTCGCCCTTCCGAAACTTGGGTATCTCAAATCCAATCAACTCCAGAGTCCAGAATGTTAATGTCTATCTTCGATTTAAACCAGCATCTGCAGTTCTTTCCTACACGTGTTTAGTTGTCATATGTGGCGAGAACGGGGCAATGAAATTCTTGCCGCAGTTTAACAGCCGTGTAAACACAATAACAGAGAGATAAAATGTATCCCATTTTATTCAATCGCCAAGCTGGGGCACTCTGGTGGAAACTCCGGGATGCCCCACCTGTTTAACTTACAACGATTCACCTCGCCGTGATCGACATTTAGATGGCAACATTTATATAGAACTGCGACAAAACAAACTATCGAGTTCAACCGCTACTGTCCAGAAAAGGAGTTGTGATTACTGCAATCACAACAATGACATCTAATATGTGTAGGAAGAGACTGCAGATGTTGGTTTCCATGGAAGATAGACACAAAAAGCTGGAGTAACTCAGCGGGTCGGGCAGCATCTCTGGAGAAAAGGAATAGGTGGTTTTTCGGGTTGAGACCCTTCTTCAGACGTGTCTAATAGTCTAATAGTATTTAATGTAGACAAAAGTGCTGGAGAAACTCAGCGGGTGCAGCAGCATCTATGGAGCGAAGGAAATAGGCAACGTTTCGGGCCGAAACCCTTCTTCAGACTGATGGTTAGGTGAATAGTATCTAATAGTATCTAATAGTCCACCGCACTCCAGTAGCCTGGAGATTTGCTTTATGAATACAATGTGTCCTGTACCACCGCTAACCCAGTCCATGTTTAGTTCAGAGATACTGCGCGGAAACAGGCCCTTCGGCCCACCGAGTCCGCGCCGCCCAGCGATCCCCGCACAATAACACTACCTTACACACACGAGGGACAAGTTACATTTACACCATGTCAATTAACCTACAAACCTGCACGTCTTTGCAACGTGGGAGGAAACCGGAGACCTCGGAGAAATCCCACAGAGAGATCGCGCAAACTATAGTCGGGATTCAACTCGCGACTCTGGCGCTGTAAAGGCAGCAACTCCACCGCTGTGCCACGCTTGTTTTAAATTAAATGGGAGGTGGCGTCTGAGCATTTGTCCCCTATAAACCCAGTTTGAAGAAAATCTGGAATACAAACAATCTGTTTGGATATGAGACGTCCAACATTCAGACTGATTTGATTAATGCTGTACTGAGAGCTGGGGGGATGCAGACAATCCTGGCCCGCGATCCAGCGGTGGAACACTGGCCAGGTGTTGGGCATTGGGAACCCGGTTGTGAAAATTTGTAATGTGTAGGAAGGAACTGCAGATGCTGGTTTAAACCGAAGATAGACACAAAAAGCTGGAGTAACTCGGCGGGCGAGGCAGCATCTCCGGAGAGAAGGAATGGGTGACGTTTTGAGTCGAGACCCTTCTTCAGTTTTCATCCCTTTTCTCCAGAGATGCATGTTGAGTTACGCCACCTTAAATTGTGTCTACCTTCTGCGGAAAGATGTAACCCAGATTAGTAGAGAACTATAAACTACGGCCGCCAGCATTGTGACAAAGGTCCGCCGTGTTGCTGCATTATAACAACGTTAATTCGATTGAGCTGCATAGATAGACATTAATATAGCTTGTGCTGAATTGTTAACTACAATTATTACCCAAACTAACGATACTGTAACACAACAGATTTTCAAATCAGCCAGGCGGATGCGCAGGATGAACTAAGATTATTCCGCGTAATTGTTTCACGTTTAAGTGTTTTCCGAGGGGAAAAAAACTGGGTTAGAGAACATAAAACGGCGACGTAGTTTTGATTGATGGCGCTTTGAGATACATTTTCCCACAGCTAACTTGAAATACACACACTGCAGTGTTTGTGAACCTGCGCCCAGCTGCCGCGGGAGGGTCACTTCTTGATCTGAGCAATAAGCGAAATAGACGTTGGGAGCGTGAAACATTCACATTGTATCATTTTGTAATGGGATTTAAATGACCCCTTTGTTGGTGTTTAACTGGTGCGCCTGTCCGCTTCCATAAACACACCACCCAGCACATGCCCGACATCACCAATGAAGACACTTCATTGCAAAACACAGCATGATCACTGTTTGTATCCAAAAAGAAAGCTTGTTCAATGTTTAATTGGTCATTATTTAGACAATTGGTGGCTTTAAATTAATGATGATCCATGTTTCATTTTTCATGCCTATATTTACATTGCGATGGGAAGTGGAGTTTCGTACTTGGATGAGAATAAATATCAGTTGATGTTGACATGATTTATACAATTAGTCGTTCAGACGACAATGGTGCTAACGAGATTGATTGCAAGATGCATCATGGAAACAGGCCCTTGGGTTCACCGAGTCCGCGCCGGCCACCGATCACCCGTTTACACAAGTTCTTGTTCAGATTTACAGAGACCAGCTACAAAGCCGCAAGTCTGGGATGTGGGAGGAACCCGGAGCATCCGGAGGAAACACACGCGGTCACTGGGATAACGTACAAACTCCACACAGACAGCACCAGAGATCAGCATCAAAGCCGGGTCTCTGACGCTGTGAGAGCAGCTCTACCAACTGCACCATTCTGCCGCCTTTGACTAAATAAAATATGTTCATATTTAAAACATGAATTGCAAACTGCACACACTGAGTTTGTGGGGCAAGTTACTGTACAATAGGACTCGGTCTTTATGCGTGCGTTTTGTATTGGAGACGATTTAATGGACAGGTGCCAGTAGGTCAGATGGTCAAATAGCCTGAAGAAGGGTCTCGACACGAAACGTCACCCATTCCTTCTCTCCAGAGATGCTGCCTGTCCCGCTGAGTTACTCCAGCATTTTGTGTCTTATCCTCGGCATCAGGCGAGTTGGCGGGTGGGGGAAGTGCGTCTTCACATACATGTCAAAATGCCGGGGCAAAAGAGTTGCTGTCATCACACCTAATGGAATGGTTTGTTGTGACCACCTGACCCCTGCGCACCTGGACAGTGAACAGTTTCCAGACAAAACAGAAGCAGCGATGTAGACACGAGTTGGTCGGCGCGGGAGGAGCGACGAGCCTCTGGAGGATGTGTAGGAAGGAACTGTAGATGCTGGTTTACACCGAAGGTAGACACAAAATGCTGGAGTAACTCAGCGGGACCAGACAGCATCTCTGGAGAGAAGGAATAGGAATAGGTCTGAAGAAGGGTCGCCTATTCCTTCTCTCCAGAGATGCTGCCTGACCCGCTGAGTTACTCCAGCATTTTGTGTTTATACTCTGGAGACTGTAGCTGACATTCAATTAGACCTGTGCCTACACTGTCAACAAGGCAGCATGCCAACGGCGCGATAATACATACAATATTTAGCACAAAGATAGTTTCGTGATTCATATAAAGGTTTGGAATAACCGAGCGCACTTCAAATCCAAAATGTTCCCATTGCGCGGTTCCGTGTGTGAAAGCGAAAGAAAAACGCCTGGGAAACAGACCGCGATTACACGCCGGTGAGATTCACATTTAGAGCTATGCCGGATCACAGTCTGTTTTCCATTAATTAGTCTGGCAATGTTTTTAACCGGGTTAATTTATAATTACAAGACATTAAATAAAGGGTAAATACCGGAGCTTGGGATCCAAGGGAACCGAATTTCGTTTGGCCAACGCGTGCACCGGGGAATAGGGAAGATAATTCAAGTCCTTCCGATGCATGTCACTAGTGGGGAGATATCAAGATGGGGCCAACAAGGAAAACAAAATAAATCTGCTGTACAAATCCACCCCCCGTCGCGTCAAACAACCCAATCTTAATATTAACATATATAGCTGAAATAAATAAGTGTAGGAATGACGGTCGCGCATTTCCTGGAGCTTTTTCTAAGCTCCCAATCAGTAGTCACATTTATTGGAGGTTTTTTTTAAGTACATTTTTTCATTATCCCGTCTTTACGCCTTTTCTTCAATTCGTGGTGCGCTTGCACTTAAACGGTACTCCATTAAAAAAAAACCAAATCGTTGACTTACCATCCCCAATCTTACACTAATCTTCCTTTGCCGCCGGCCGTTATGAAATCCTGTTTTTTTTTTTGTTTTGCTTCTGAAAGACGCTTGGAAATAAGTGCGAAACTTTAACTTATCCCGTTTTGAAAGCGGTTTAAAATCAGCACAGAAGACGATACAGCATTCGACTAGTCGACTCTAAACATAAACCCTCACCACAAATAATGCCGGGTGAATATTTAATTTCTCGCTCCACAGATGTCGCCTAGTTTTCTAAATACCGCCAGCGACTTGTTACAGCGCCCATAGCGTTTTCCTTTTGATTATAGGACAATGTCGATACTGGAGTTAGTCTTGGAGACACAAGGGGCTGACTGCAGATGCTGGAATATTGAGCATATTGGGTCAGTGGGAGGATCTGGACCCGTAACGTCGCCTGTCCACTTCCCTCCACAGATGCTGCCTGACCTGCTGAGTTCTTCCACGAGATTGTTTTTATTTGTTCAAAGATCGGTCTATGGACAAGAATAATAACATTATTTATGGACATATATGTGTCTTGTTAGGGTGCATTAATTTGTAACTAAAGTGCATCGTCAACCATTTGTTTTACCATAAGATCCTTACGCGTTTATTCTCCCAGTTTACAAATTGCCGTCGGTATTTCCATTTTGAAAATGCTTTAATTCCAAGCGAATTCCATCAACGCTAAAAAATGACGCACGGACAATCTATCTCTCTGCTCCGATGGGCCAACTGAATGATTGCTGGCTATCAGTATTCAGCTGTTTTTCCTCTTTGAGTCGATTGAAGTGAGAAGGAATAGGTATAACGGTGGCACCTGCAAACAAAAAATGCGACCAGCCTCCTAATATTTCACAGGCATCCATCCATCCCCCTCAAAGGAAAAAAACGGACAACATGACCAGACTTGGCTAAAGTCGCTCACAAGATATGATCCTGACTTTGGTAACATTTACCGAAACGTCGAAGGATAAATATATAGTAATGTGAGACTTGAAACTTCATCATCTCCGTCTCTTGAACGACGCGGGCTTGTTTGCATTAATCTTTCCACCACTACGGACAAGAGGGGCCAAGAAGCGCAAGCCGGCATGGCATGCAGATGCAGAGAAGTGTGTTCAGCTCTGGCCGGCCGAACAAGTTCTAACCGTGTCTAAGAAGGGACTGCAGATGCTGGAAAATCGAAGGTGGTCAGAAGTGCTGGAGAAACGCAGCGGGTGAGGCTGCATCTACGGAGCGAAGGAAATAGGTAACGTTTCGGGCCGAAACCCTTGGGTTTCGGCCCGAAACGTTGCCTATTTCCTCAAGGGTTTCGGCCCGAAACGTTGCCTATTTCCTCAAGGGTTTTTTCCCGAAACGTTGCCTATTTCCTCAAGGGTTTCGGCCCGAAACGTTGCCTATTTCCTCAAGGGTTTCGGCCCGAAACGTTGCCTATTTCCTCAAGGCATTTCGTCCCGAAACGTTGCCTATTTCCTTCGCTCCATAGAAGCTGCTGCACCCGCGGAGTTTCTCCAGCGCTCTTGTCTACCAAGTTCTAACCGTGTGATGTGGACTCGACAAGAAGACGTCTTATTAAGGAACTCTCTATTACACATTTCCAATGTGAAGACTTCCTTTCTGCTCAATGTTTGTAAACCATTCAAAGCACACAACGGGAGATGTTTTAAATCAGTGTTAGAAGCTCATAGCCCTATCCCGAATTATCAGAAATGTGTTAGGCACAATGTTAGAATCATAATACAAATAACTATTGTTGGCTCAATTAAATATATTCATATATATAAATATTGATTTATATATATGAATATAATCTGAATGATTATATGAATATAATCTGAATGTACATCAGAAATCTGTTTACGATTTATTTATATTCGAATATTCTTGTCCTGTGAATAAACTGCCTCGCACGTTTTTGAGTATAAAGTGTCACAAAACGGTTAAGTTATTTTTGGATGGGGAAGGTTCTGCCAAATCTACCGAGTTCTCGCCTGTTAACTTGGACGCTAGGATTCTAGATGGTTAGCTGCTGCTTTCAACAGCGTAAAGATGACATTTGTTGACACTAGGATTCGCAGAGAACATTTATTTTAACAAAAAATATCCACAAAAGTGCTACCCTTGACGACACTTGAGATTGGTCCAAAACCTTCATTCGTTAGAACTTCGATAACTATTTTAAAACATTGGATCATTTTCTTCAAACAAACAAAAAAACATTTTTTTTGTACAACATTTGGATTTACTGAACATAGAACGTGTTGAATCGTAAATTAAAGAAACATTAAAACACCAACCATTTAAGGCACTGCTACGACAAATAAACCTTGTAACAATTTCAAAAGAACAACGTTTTAATAGTCCTCCTTTTGTCCGAGACACGATTTCGGCTTCCATTTGGTACCAAAATCTGTTCCAACCCAGGCTCAGTGTTTGCCTCGGCTTAAATACTAGTCTTGGTTGGAATGTTGCGTCCATTGAGAACATTCCCCCCCCCTAACATTTGCAACAATGCTTGAAAACCAGGAAAATAATTCAAGTTTTTCTTTGGCACTCAAGGAAACTGTCTTACCACCGCCAGTACTTTTACTGCCTTGGAAGCTTATATATCAATTCTGCTGGCCATTGGTCCATATTCCCAATAGGAACAGTGCATAACGGGCATCTCGGGTTGCCGGGCGCATGATAGCTGATAGCCGCCGCTCGCTGGGTGAGATCCCGGGCTCATCTGCTGGTTCATGCCGTTGTAGGTGGTGGTGGAAGCCGGCACTAGAGGCAAGCTTTGCATGCGGGGATATGCGCTGTAGGACGAGGCGAGTCCATTCATCTGCACCGGGCTGATGTTGCCGTTGGCCGCCTGGCAGGGCTGCCGATAGCTTACGGATGCGTTTGACCCACCTTGTCCCATCGGCCACGAACCTGCCCCAAAGGGAGACTGTAGGTACTTGGGAGTCTGGTAATAAAACGGGTCCGAGTAATTCATGCAGTGTTTCCCGGGCAGAAAGGGAGATGAGGAAGGTCTATACGGCCGCTTAACCCGCCTTCTCCTCCGGTAA